>JAHUXG010001932.1:0-24094 GCA_020740815.1 Sciurus niger
TCCATCACTGCCTGGCACTTCCCTACCCTGGCTTTTCAGCCCCTTGGAGGTAGGAGTGCTCTGAATATTCACCCAGGCCCCTCAGTGTGGTGGGCAACACCCGGGGTTGTGCCACATTATTCTTCACAAATATGGTGGCTGGCACTTTGCCAGCAGGTGTGGAGTTTGTCTCTTGATGTAAACAGGAAGCTAAATATATTGACCACGTGGAACAGACTATTGTACCAACCACCAATGCAGATGAGTTCAGGCTTACTTCCCCCTGACAACAGACATCCTATTGGTTTGTCTATAAGATATAAGTTGGTGTTCTTCCTAATAAAGCTCCTTTTTTTTCCCACTCAATAAAAAGCATGTGCTCCTTATGTCCCACTGGACGGCGACATTTGGTGGCCCGCACAGGACTTGAACTCACGACCTTGGCGTTATCAGTACCAGGGTAAATGAGAAAGACAGTTTCACTAGCATAGTTAACTAGCAGGTTTCCCTATTCGAGGAAACAGTGGCCTTAAGGTACTAATGGAAGGTTTCCCTAGTGAAGGAAATTAACAGAAGACTGTCCCAAGAGACAGAAAATGATGTTTTACAGTAAATGAATGTGTTTAAGGTGTTAGTTGTGTTAATATTTCTACTGCTTTTATTTGCTTGGTTATTGTTTGTTGTTGTTGTGGCGATCAGAGAGGCCATATTAAGCTATAACCATGGGATTGGAAACTTCACAGATTCGCATGGAAGTCTCTCTTAAGGCATTGTTAAGAGAAAATGGAACTCTGTTAAAGTCTAAAACTGCGCAGATGTTCTTGAAAACTATAGAAGAAGCCTGTCCTTGGTTCTTAGACAGTAAGGGCTCCTAACTGTCCCTCAGTGGGAGCATTTGGGAAATGACCTCCATAAACAAAATGAAAAAATGCCTCTTTACATTCACTTACCCACCTCAAGTTTGGGTCCCCTGTTTGACATTCTTAAAGGTGATTCTGATACCCTTTCTAAGTGGGTGCTTACCCCTAAGGCTTGAACAACTCTCAAGCTTGTTAAAGCAGCTATGGAAAAGGTTCATCTTGATCGTATTGACCTAGCTAAGCCTTTATCATTCATTGTCTTGGCCACAAATAAGTTAACCACAGGAGTGTTTTGGCAAAAAGGTCCTATTCTATGGGTTCACATGAATTATGCCCCTAACAAGGTCTTATCCTTGTTTACTGAATCTGTGGCAGAATTAATCCTTAGGGTGTTAAAACTATCCCTTTCCACCTTTGGGTCACATCCCTGGACAATAACTACTCCTTATACTACTGATCAGATACAATATCTTATTAATAATTCAAATTTATGGGCTATATAATCTTTACTAGTACTTCTGCTGTGTTTGACAATCATTTGCCATCTGATCCTCTTCTCCAAGTTTGTAGTCAACATTCTATAATTTTTCCCAAAGTCACCTGAAAAGAACCTATTATAGGAGTTACCCTTATATTTAATGATGGATCAAAAAATGATATGGGTGCTATTACTATAAATAAAGTTACAGAAACATTGCTGTTTAATACTCTATCTCCACAACAAGCAGAACTATTAGTAGATATAGAAGTATTCAAAACCCACCATGAGTCTTTTAACATATTCTCTGATAGCAAATATGTTGTTAATGCTATTCAAAATTTAGAATTAACTGGTCTGTTCTCCCTCACTTCCACCATCACTAAGTACTTACAATCTTACAAAAACTTATTTGGGATTGAAAAAGCCCCCCCCCTTTTTTTTTTATTGGGCATGTCCGGGCTAATACTGGCCTTTCAGGTCCTTTAAGCTTACAAAATGACTTAACAGACACGACCACCAGAGATCCACACATCCTTAATACACTTGAAAATGAAAAAGCTTTTCATTCCAAATTTCACATAAATGCTTCTCTTCTATGTACACGCTGCAAAATTATTAAGGCACAGCTCGGGACATAGTCAAGTCTTGTGCTAAATGTGTTACACTTATTCCTAACCCCTCATTAGGAGTAGATTCAAAAGGACTTCAGTCCAATCATATTTGGCAAATGGTTGTAACTCATTATTTAGAATTTGGAAAACTACAATTCATCCATGTGTCAATAGATACCTTTTCAGGATTTATTATGGCCTCTGCTCACACTGGAGAAAAAAACAAAGATGTAATAACACACTGTTTACATTCTTTCTCCATCCTAGGGGTCCCCAAACAAATTAAAACAGATAATGGTCCTGGATATACACCCCAGGCCTTTAAACAATTTTGTTCCACCTTTGGTATTCAACATGTCACAGGAATTCGCTATAATCCTACTGGACAAAGCATTGTTGCACGTGCCCATTTAACACTTAAAAACATGCTTTATAAACAAAAAGGGGGAATAGGAGCATCATACAGATCTCCAAAAGACAAATTATCTGTTTCCTTGTTCATTTAAATTTTTTTAAATCTCAATTCTGAGGGCCAATTGGCTGCTGACTGTCATTCAGAGCCTAATAAAAAACATGTACCTCAAGTACTCTGGAAGGACATTCTATTGGGACAATGAAAAGGCCCGGATCTGGCATTAATCTGGACCAGAGGATCTGTTTGTGTTTTCCCACAGGATGCACAATCGCCAATTTGGGTGCCTGAAAAATTAGTCAAGGCTTTCTCAAAAGAAAATCAAGAACAACAAGAAGATGTGGAAGTTTCTCCAACTGCTGTTGTTGATGATCCCTCACCATGTTAATGGAGGAGCCGTGCATTACATATGGGGGATAGTGAAGGCATGGCCTTGCCCTTTGCCCCTTACTAACTCTTCCAATCTATATCCTCCTATTCTTACCAGTAATTCCACATTAGGGTTACCTACTGTACTCTTTTCTCCTGACTTAGCACCCTTCCCAAATGGCTCCTATGACTTAGCAGGTTCTCTCTGCTTTCATCTCAGGTATAACTTCTCACTCAACCCTCTCGATTGCATTTTTCTAAGCAATCAAACACTAGGAAATTTTCTACCATTTAATTATGTCTAATGTAGGCAATGTTACCATTCTCCAGGGAACAGTCCCTTTGCTTCATCCCAAAGGAAATGCCTCTGTACCTATGCAGCCACGCTGGGCACCTAGATGTTCTAGTTTTAGAACCTGGCCACCTGAGTGGAAAGGTTGTCAGTCTAAAACTAAACCTGTGTATTTTGACAAATCAAAGTCATTTACCTTCACTCCTAATTTTGTTACTTACAGAAATGCTACCTTTTCAGGATATAACTTTACAAAATAAAACCCTACACAGGTTTTTACCCCTGATCCCTTTGAGGCTTGGCTCTTCTGTATCACAATGGGTGTGTGCACTGATATATCAGCTATGTCTATAATTTTTGGAGGAGTTTTAGTGAACTGCTCCTACAACTGAAACAGGTCAGAAACCTTTGAAATGACAGTTTAAATTAGAGAGTGTTCACAAAATGTTCGTTTCTCCCCTACACCTGTATGTGTTAGACCTCTTTTCATGTTTCTTGTATCCAATGCCTCAACCAATGGTAGTCATCTTACCTGCCAAAAGACAGATTGTTTTCTTTCAGAATGCTGGAACGTGACCATCTTCCCTTTGGCCCTCATAATGCACATCCCTACATACCTTCCTTTGCCAGTACAAATCCAGGAAGAGGAATTGACTGTTTCACTAAGACCAAAAAGAGATTTTGGCATAACTGCTGCTGTGGTCACTGCGATTGCTGTTTCAGCTGCTGCTGCAACTGCTGCTGCTGCCCTAGCTACTGTGATTCCTACAGCAGAAATTGTTAATAGCTTATCAGAAGCTACTGCTACAGCACTGAACACTAAATCAGAGATCAATCAACAATTATGAACTGGAATTCTACTTGTCAACAAGAGAGTGGACCTAGTATAAGAACAATTGGATATAATTACTCATATAATGTCCATGGGATGTATACATTATCTATCAGTCATGTGTGTAACTTCTGTAGTATATTAGAACCTAAGTGTTGTCGGGGTTTCCAGGACCCCCAGCCTTGGGCACGGTCAAGATGGCGCCTGACGCTGAGCCAAAAGCGGCCAGCTATACAGTAAACAACCAGCGAATTCCAATGATTGGCTAGTTAACGATGTGATTAGAGCATGCCCCCCCTCGTGTACCTATTCTATGCCTGCAGCTGTCCACACGTTTACCTCGTGTGCTCTCCCCTGATTGGTTGAAGTGTATATAAGCCTGGTGGGTGGGAGAGTAGAGAGAAGCAGAGTGCGGAAGAAGCTGGGAGTGCGCAGAAGCAGGGAGTAAGGAGGAAGCTGAGAGAAGAAGCTGAGAGGAGAAGCTGGAAGCTGGGAGTGCGCGGAAGCTGGGAGTAAGAAGAAGCTGAGATAAGAGAAGCTGGGAGTGCGCGGAAGCTGGGAGTAAGAGAAGTGTAGGAGAGGGACTGTGCATAATAAACTTCCAAAGCTTCAGACGTTTGTCGTGTCTATCTCTGCGGCCAGAGGGAACACGATAACTGGTGCCGAAACCCGGGAAGATGAAAACCTTATAAAGAAAACAAGGTAAGATATCTAAAAAAAATTTTTTTTAATAAGTTAAACCGGTTATAAAAAAGTTAAAAGGTATCGGGATATGCCATCAGCGGTCCTGACGTGTGGAACATGGTCCAATTAAAGTAAAGTAGAAACACACTTGAAGCGGTTCAATTAGGGTGTAGGTAGTACGTGAAAAGCCGCTATAAAAATTCTAAGGCACACTTGATAGTTTTCCTTTCAGTAATCTCGTTGCTCCTGGCAGCTAGGCCACTGTTTGTTATTGTAACTGCCATAACTGAAGCTATTCAAATTAGTAACAATGGGGTCTGAAACGTCTAAATTCAGAATGCAGCAACCCCTCAGGGAGCTATTAAAAAACCATGGGACGCCATTAAAGGAAAAAACAGCTAAAGTATTTCTCGATACTGTGGAAAGGGTTTCCCCTTGGTTTTTGGATGAGGGCCTTTTGAATACCCTACAGTGGGAACAGCTGGGGAAGGACCTTCGTATAGCGGATAGGCAAAACCCTTTGCCAGTAGGCACTATGGCTATTTGGTCTCTTATTAAATCCTGTCTGCAAGATAAAAACAAAAAACCTTCACTCACCGAGCCTTTAGCTGAGGGAAGACAGGTTTTGGAAGAAATAAAAGAGGAACGCTCATATCTTTCTCAAAATTCAGAAAAAGGAACTAATTCAGATGAGGAACTATCAGAAGGGGAATTATCAGGAGAGGAACTGGAAAAAAGAGTACAAAGATTAAGACTAGATGAAAAGCCCCCTCTAGTGCCCGTGTTGCCTAGTGCACCTCCCATAAATAGGGAACCCCCTCATGAAGCGTCCGGTTTCGGATTACGCTCAGAATGGAGTCATCTTGGATCTGTAGCGTATCCTGTTTTTGAGGATGCTCAAAATCAAAGATTCCATCAACCCTTAGACTTCAAAATAGTGAAACAGTTAAAAGAAGCAGTTAGCACATATGGTCCTCAGTCAGCTTTTACTATAGCCTTAGTAGATACCTTGACATCATTAAACTTAGTGCCCCAGGACTGGACTAATCTTGCTAGGGCCGCTCTGTCTGGGGGACAGTACCTTATGTGGAAAACATCATGGCAAGAAATATCTACGGATACCGCCCGCCGAAATGCAGCAGCGGGGAATCCCCAAGTCGATAGGGACATGCTTATGGGTGTAGGACCTTATGAAACCCTTCAGGCACAGCTTAATTATCATCCAGCAGTCTATGCGCAAATTGCCGTGGCTGCAACCAAGGCCTGGAAAACATTACAAGGTGCCGGGGTCCAGCCCTAGCAGGAGTCCATGGGTTCCACACCGGTAAACGGGGCACGGGGAGACAGCGTCGGCGATGGATGGAGAATGAAAGACACAGACTCTAGTTCTGGTACAATCAATCCCACTTTATTCTGGGGAGGGCTGGGTTTATATACAGTTTTCTTCAGGCTATAATGACAGTCTTGTGGTTAATATTAAAGAAGTTTTCAAAGCATAGGCAGAAAACAACAACCTTACAGATCATCCTTACCTAATCACAATTGTTTTAAGAATATCTAACTACATTGATGAGCTAATACAATGTTTATTTCCTTAAAAATCTAAACTCTACATGACCTAAGACTATTCTTATTATTCTTGCGGTTAAAGTGATAGACAAGTAATCTCATGTGACCATTTCTAATAGGTCCCTCTGGTTAATATCTAAATTGCTGAGTTAAGGGTTACAGGAGGGCAGCGGTGCCAATGAATATTGTGTGCCAACATTTATTATAGGGGTGACATATTCTTTGTAGGAAGGAAGGAATGTCTTTGAACCTTATTCTCTTACCTCACTACCACACATAAACGAAACTATTGTTAAAATTTAAACAGCCTGTTGGAGAGAAAGGCAGATTTATAACTATTTTCTCCAGAGGCTTTCAGAGACTCATTGCACGGTTGCAAAATTATTTTTAATTTTGTTAATGGTAAAGACCCATTGTTTTTCAGATTGTAGGTAATATTTTCTAGAATTTTTGTTGTATTCCCTTCATCCCCTTAAGCAATCCGTTCAGACTAAAATAAGTAATATATTATCAGAAAAACACAGCAGAGAAAACACCATGCTCCGGAGCAAAACATCCAGCAATTCCTTTTAGGATGAGCCTTTGCAATCATCCTCCAGAGGATCTTTGTCAAGCACTGGATGGAATTCCGGATGCCCCCGCAACAAGGAGCAGGAGATTTGCAGGGCCAGTTGTCAAAGGTAACTCAAGGGAGTAGTGAGCCCTACGCGGACTTCGTCGATAGGCTAATTCAGACAGCATCACGCATCTTCGGAGATGCAGAGCAAGCCATGCCCCTAGTAAAACAATTGGCTTATGAACAAGCTAAGAAATGGTGTAGGGAGGCCATAAGACCATGGAGAAAAAAAGACTTGTCCACCTACTTAAAAGTGTGTAGAGCTGTAAATGATACTTCGGCGCAGAGCAGTGCCTTTGTAGCAGCCATAGACAGACAAACCACCTTGTTGTCTGCCACACTTGCACAAGCCCAGGGGAGGTTCCCTTCAAGAACTAATAAAGAGTCTTTAGGATCATGTTTTGTGTGTGGACAGAAGGGACATCTAAAAGCCACTTGTCCAAACAAAAGGCCACCCTTTGCCCAAGGTGGGAACATCTATACAAAGAATAACCTGGGAACCGGACCTGGGCTATGTCCAAGATGCAGAAGAGGAAGTCATTGGAATAGTGCCTGTCAGTCTATTAGAGATAGGGAGGACAATTTCCTAGGGTTGAATCCTAAACTTCAAAAAAATGGGAGACAGGGCCCACCTGGGGCCCGCAATAAATATACGGGGTAATTCAACAAGTTCCCCGACGGTGGTATCCTCCCACAGAGAAGGGGAGCGCAGAGCCACCTCCGGAAGTGCCGGATTGGACATCTGTGCCACCTACAGACTCATACTAACCCCAGATATGGGGGTGCAGATGATTGATACTGATTGGCATGAAAAAATCCCACAGAACAGTGTAGGACTATTACTAGGTAGAGGTTCCTCAACACTAAAAGGACTTATAGTACACCCAGGGGTTATTGATCCTGATTTCACTGGACAAATAAAAGCCTTGGTCTCTTCACCAAAGGAATTACGGTCATCTCTCCAGGGGATCGCATTGCACAAATGCTTATATTACCCAGTCGACATTCTTTGTGGCCCAGTAAAAATACAAATAAAAGACAAGGAGGTTTTGGATCAACAGGAACCACTTTAATAAACCTTACTATGGATATGGGACAGAGGGCCCTCCTAAAATTAAAAGTGGGAAATATGGAATTTACAGGTTTATTAGATACGGGAGCAGACAAAAGTATTATTAGCGCAATGGTCTGGCCAAAGCACTGGCCATTGATCACAGCAGCTCAGAGCTTTAGAGGCTTAGGAGTAGCAGAAAGCCCCAATCAAAGTGCTTCCTCATTATCGTGGAAAGATACAGAGGGACACACAGTAATATTTCAGCCATATGTCTGTAATGTTCCTATTAGCCTATGGGGATGAACGTCCTGCAGCAAATGGATATGAAACTTACCACTGATCAGACTTACCAAGGGACTCCTGTAAGAAATATGTTACAAAATATGAACTATGATGATAAAAAAGGATTAGGAAGACATAGCCAAGGATCTACCCAACCACTGTCTTTACTTCCACCAAAAAATGACTCTCATGGATTGGGTTTTTCCTAGGGGCCACTGATGAGCCATCAATCCCTATAATATGGAAAGATGATAAGCCTCGCTGGATTCCCCAGTGGCCCCTAACAAAAGAGAAGCTAGAGGCAGCTCATAAGTTAGTACAAGAGCAGGTACAAGCAGGTCATTTACAACATTCTACCTCTCCTTGGAATACTCCAATATTCTTAACAAAGAAAAAATCAGGAAAATGGAGGTTATTACATGATTTAAGAGCCATAAACAAACAAATGTACCCTATGGGAACCATCCAATGTGGACTCCCTCTTGTCACTGCGCTACCAAAAAATTGGCCTACTATTATTCTGGATTTAAAAGATTGCTTTTTCTCTATACCCTTACACAAAAATGATTGTTGGAGATTTGCTTTTACTTTGCCCTCTCTTAAGCACACTCAGCCTGACCAGAGATTCGAATGGACCGTGTTGCCTCAAGGTATGGCTAACAGTACTACTATATGTCAAATATACATAGATAAAGCATTAACAACTACTAGACAAAAGTTTAAGAGATTGTTGATTTATCATTATATGGATGACATACTTATTTGCCATCCAGAAAAAGAAGTTTTGTTAGAAGCATTACAATTTATAACTCGAGCATTAGAAAAAAGAGGACTAACGATAGCCCCTGAAAAATTACAATTAGAGGAGATCCAAGAATATCTGGGTACAAGGCTCACTGCCACTACAGTCAGACCAACAAGGTTGACCATCAGGACAGAACAATTGAATACCTTGAACGATTTTCAGAAACTCTTAGGTGACATTAACTGGATCAGATCCTATTTAAAATTATCCACAGGGGAATTAAAACCTTTATTCGATATATTAAAAGGTAATCCTGAGTTGAATTCCCCTAGGAAACTTACTCCCGAAGCACGGATATCCTTACAGCTAGTAGAAAATAGACTTCAGCAGTGATACGTTGATCGTTATGATCCTACTCAACCATTAAGTCTAATCATAATCTCAGAGAAACATACCCCTTTTGGCATAGTTTGGCAAGGAGGACCTCTGCAAAGTATAAATCTCCCTAGCTCTCCAGCTAAAACATTACAATCATATCCCCAAGCTATTGCTCAGGTAATATTTAACGGAATAGAATCTTGCATTACTGTTTTTGGAATCCATCCATCTATTATAACTCCTTATTCCACTCAGCAAATTAAATGGCTAATTAATAATGATGACGATTGGTCAGTATTATATTGTTCCATTTCAGCTCAGTTTGATAACCATTATCCCCAACATCCCTGGATTCAATTCTGTAAAAATACTCCCATAGTTTTTTCCAAAAGTGACTAGTGTCCAGCCTCTTAAAGACTGTGTAACCATTTTTACTGATGGCTCCAAAAATGGAGTAGGTGCAGTACTTATCAGTAAACAACTTCACACCATAATAGTTCCACCCAACTCCGCACAGGTTACTGAACTTGCAGCTGTAATATTAGCCTTTAAATTAGCAGATAATCAACCATTCAATCTTCTATCTGATAGCTTATATATCGTTAACGCTTTACAGGTTCTTGAAACGGTACCCCATATTTCTTCCATGTCCACGGTAGCTTCTTATTTTACTACGCTACAAAACCTTATCCTACAGCGTAAACATCTATTCTATGTGGGACATATTAGAGCTCATTCTAATTTACCAGGACCTTTGGCCAATGCTAATGACTTGGTAGATATGGCCACCAAATCAATTTTTGTTTTTTTCCATAGAGGAACAAGCAAAACTCTTTCATGAAAAATTTCATGTAAATTCCACTACTTTGAGCAGAAAATTTCCTATATCTAAATGTATGGCTCGACAAATAGTAAAAAATTGTCAACATTGTGCTCCTTTAATCCCAGTACAATCCTTTGGAGTTAACCCCAGGGGACTGCTGCCTGGTTATATTTGGCAGATGGATGTAACCCATATTTCTAAATTTGGTACTGTTAAGTATGTACATGTGTCAGTAGACACTGCTTCAGGGGTCATTATGGCTTCCGCTCATTCTGGAGAAAAGGTAAAGATGTCATTCAACACTGCCTACAAGCATTTGCTGGCTGGGGCATACCTAAAGTTATTAAAACAGATAATGGTCCTGTTTATACTTCCAAAAGCTTCCGGTTGTTTTTACAAACATTTAACATCCAATCAGTCACTGGCATCCCCTATAATCCTCAGGGACAGGGCATTGTGGAAAGAGCACATCTTACTTTAAAGAATTGTCTAAATAAACAAAAAGGGGGAATAGGAGCCTCCTACAAGTCTCCTAAAGATAAACTTAATTTAGTTCTCTTCATTCTAAATTTCTTAACTCTGGATAGGGATGGCCATTCTGCAGCTGATCAACATTATAATCCCCATGATACTCCCCAAGTATGGGCAAAATGGAAAGATATCCTGACAGGTTGTTGGAAAGGACCGGATCCAGTCCTTCGTTGGGTCCGAGGGTCTGTTTGTATTTTCCCACAGGATCAACAGACTCCAGTTTGGATTCCAGAAAGGCTGGTCAGAGTTTTACAGCATGCAAGTGATGCTGCTGCTCCTCGCAATGGCGAGCCTGAGCCTTCCTCCAATAACAAAAACTCAGACGGAAAGGCAAACCCGGAACCTATGGACCATTGTTAGCCTGGCCATATTTTTCATTTCTGACTAACATATTTCTTATCCTTCCTTTTCTTGTTTTTCACCAATTTCTCTACAAGCCTGTCAATTCTGCTGATGATTTTTCAGGTCACGCTGTTTTTGGTGACAAGGATATTTCTAGCCTTTCTTTGCTTTAACAGGAGGAATTTCTGCACTTTGCTGCTGGAATCATACTACAAATCAGACCCAGAGTAGAGCAACTCGTTCTGCTGACCCTAGCTGTGATATTGCTTTTCCTCCCACGTCAGTTTGTGTATTTCCTCCCTTTTATGTTTCTACCAACTAACATTTCTAATAACACCTCTTAACTGTTCACTAACCGTGTGCTATCTCTCACAATACTGGAATGGTTCTTTTGCCACCTGTGCAATTTGCACATTTCTATTTTCCTACCAGTCCTAGTTTCTGTTGCAGATATAGAATTGCCAGTGCTATTATCAAGAAACAGAAGAGGTTTTGACATTGCAACAGCCGTGATCATTGCCACCACAGTCCTTGCAGTAGCAGCATTGACACAACCATAACAATGATCATTTGGCCGAGAATGCAGCTGCAGCCTTACAGACCATAGAGACTCTATTAGAGAATGGACTCACTATAAGAACAAGTGGATACCTTGCAAGAACTTTTGGGACTGGGATGCGTTTATTCCCTGAGAGCTGCTTTGTGTTACCCGTATTGTAACTCCATTGGGATGTATATTGTTTCTGTATTTAATATGGCTATATGGTTCTTCTTCTGTTTATAGATTTGTCAAACAGCGGGCAGGCTTAGGAGCTATAGTGGTACTCTTCTGCCTTGGCCTCCTTCTCTTCATTCGTTTTGGCATGCATCTACGAGCTAGCCAATAGAGAGATCAAATTATCTTTTATCAGGCCATGACCACCCTAAAGGCCGACAGCCCCCCATTAGTATGGCTCTTGGTGCTGGACCGGTAGTCAAGGACGGGTAATGAAGGAGGTGGCTGTGTACCGACCTAAGACAGGAGCTGCAGCATGCTCTGCAGGCTCTGATGACAGGTAAGGACATATGCTGACCACTCAGCCTAAGACAGACACGGTCCCGAGCCTTAGTTTAATATTAAAGAAGGGGGATCTGTCAGGGTTTCTAGGGCCCCCAGCCTTAGGCATGGTCAAGATGGCGCCTGACGCTGAGCCAAAAGCGGCCAGCTATACAGTAAACAACCAGTGAATTCCAATGATTGGCTAGTTAACGATGTGACTAGAGCATGCCCCCCTCGTGTACCCATCCTGTGCCTGCAGCTGTCCGCGTTTATCTCGTGTACTCTCCCCTGATTGGTTGAAGTGTATATAAGCCTGGTGGGTGGGAGAGTAGAGAGGGAAGCTGAGGAAGAGGCAGAAGCGGCGGGAACGACGGAAGAAGCGGCGGCGGCGGCGGCTGAAGCCAAGCTGGAAGCAGGGAGTACGCGGGAGCTGGAAGAAGCTGGGAGAAGGGAAGCTGGGAGTGCGCAGAAGCTAGGGGTAAGAGAAGCGTAAGAGAAGTACTGTGCACAATAAACTTCCAAAGCTTCAGACATTTGTCGTGTCTCTCTCTGCGGCCAGAGGGGACGCGATACTCAGGGTCCCTCCAACTTTCTATGATTACACAGTACACCCTCACATACACATCTGGGACCCTGAGAACCAAGACTGCCCTCAACATCACCATCTGTATAATGTCTCTAAATAGATTATGCTAATCTATCCCAAACTGTCAGGGGTGCATCCAAGGTTAATAATGCTGAAGGAGAGCTGATGTTGTGGTGCTGCCATGGTGACGAAGACTTCCCATGGCTGCTCGGGTTACAACTGTGCTCCACCAGGGCTGGGTTGGGCTCAGTGATTTTCTTGGCACCAGGACCACTGGGTGTTACACTGTGTCACTGCCACTTAGCACCTGTCCTGTCCAGCTGGCTGAGTCCCTCCAGGACAGGGTCTTTCCTCCCTCTCTGAGCTTCCCCCAGGGCCTGAGGGTAGGATGCTTTAAAGCATCCCCATGTCCACTCCTGTCTCCCTACCTAATCTGTTCTCCCTGCTGGCCATGGATCTTCCCAAATTACCCTTCTGAACATCTCACAGGAAGCTGAACACCTTTCCCTGATTTCCTACCTCTTGGCACAAAGGGTTTGTGAATTGACTGGGCTACCTAAGGAAACGGACCAGATGCAAGGACTTGAGCCCTGTGCCTCTGTATTCAGAGGCCCTTGATCTGCCTGACACCCTGAGGTCAGCTTACTCCACACACACCCAAGAGGCTTGGATGCAGTCACCTGGCACTGGCGCCTAGGACACCATCCAAAATCCTTTGTCAGGTATCTAAAGAAAAGAGGACAAGGAATTCACCACCCTTGGGTGCCAAATACAGCTGTCTTTCTATATCCATGGGAGATCATCCCCAAGAACCCCTGAAGATATTTCTGTACATGCACGCACATGCACACACACACACACACACACACACACACACACACACACAGTCCTTGATCCTGAAAGCACTAGGCCCTCTCCCACTGGCCCCTGTTTTTCCCCAAAGAGGACCGCCAACATGCACACACCAGCCAGCCCAGGCCTGTCCCTGATGGGTGCAGTTTCTGGGCACCCACGACTGTCAGTCCTCACCATGCTCACATGTCTCCAGATATCATGGCTTCCTGATATGCCAGCCTGTCCTCCCAGGCTGTGAGCTTCCCAAGAGAAGGACCTCTGCCCCAGTGACCTCCTGCCAAGCTCTTGGCCTGGAACTGGCACAGAGAGCACACAAGTGAGCTGTGAAGGGTGACATCCATTCACTTCCAACAATCCTGACAGGCAGGCACCAGAGAAGGGCCAGGCATGTCCTCTGCCCAGAGGGCCAACAACACAGATTCTGCAAGTGCCTCTCCACACCCCAGCCAGTCCTCAGGTCTGACATGACCTGTGTTCCTGTCTCCATGGAGACGCAAACCCTGCTGCTCAGATTGCTTGTTTCATTAAGCTAATTTCATTCCCTCAATCTCCTTTCTTGGCAGAAGAGCTGACTAAAAGGAGGAAAAAAAGAAGAAAAAAGGTCAGGTCAGCAAAAATTGGTTTGGAAAATTAGAAATCATCTTCTCCAGATTCCAGGGGATGGCACACTAGCACACCAGGAGGGACTCCCCAGCCAGAAAAATGCATACATGTCTTCCTGTAGTTCCTGCATGGTGGGAAATGGTGCCCACCACCACCACAGACTTGCACCACAGCATCTCCTGCAGTGGCCACTCCTGGGAAAGAGCATTTCCATCTCCGCCTCAGTTAGAGTCAGAGGGATCTCTGCCCAACTTCCTATTCCATTGTCCTCCTTCAAAACTGACACAGAGTACCAGGCCTGGGCTGGGTGTGGAGCCTTTCTGCAGGATAATGGGTCTAGAAGGCCTGAGTTGCTCCCTCCCTGGGAGCATCTGGAAACCTGGGCTTTAGGTGTGATCCTGTTAACAGGGCTGGCAGAAAGGCTCCCTGTGCCTGGGCTGGGTGTGCAATGGGGTCTGGGCAGCACGTGTGCCTTCCTTCTGGGCCTCTGGGCCTTCAGGAGGTGCTCAGCCCCAGTAAGACTCTGGGCACTAGGTCTCTACCAGCACAGCAGGTAGGCAGACTGTCACAAATTTTATCAAGGGGTGAGGGGTCGATCACTGGGAGGAGACTCGAGGGCTCACTTCTCTCTGGGCTTGGCCACTTGCTCTTTCTCCCTTGGGCAACTTTGCTGCAGGTCCCTTTACTGTAATAAGTCATAGCCAAGCACATAGCTACATGCTGAGTCCCTGGTTCCTCCTGGTGGTTGACTGAGCCTGGGGTGGTCTTGGGGATCTCAACACAGCTCCCATCTCCATCTGCTTTCCTGATTTCTCCACTGGAGAAATGGGCCTTGCACTTCAGAGCCTGGAAGGAGCTCGACTTTACAAGGGACCGTGTGCCTTAATGGCAGTCATCAGGTTCCAGCCCCTCCTGTTTCCTTTCTCCTCCCGGAGCCTGGGACCCACGAACGTCTCTTCTTTTTGTTCTTCCCTCAAGGGTCAGGATGAGGATAAGGTTCCATTCTTCCTGCATGAAGTAGCAGGTCACGTGGTGTGGGTCCATCCCTCTCCTCCCCTGTGGCATCCTGGCTTAGGCTACCACTTAGCAAGCCTGACACCAATATTGGAAATAAGTACAATTTCTCCTACATGCTACCTTAAGGTTTTTCCTCTGGTCATGGTTAGTGCCCTTTGGGCTACTGCTGTGGTCTAGATAGGGTTTGACTTTGTGTGGTGGAAGCAAGGACATGGGTGTGGAGAAGGGGGAGCTGGAAGAAGCCTGAAGACGTGGACACTGTGGAGCACTAGGTCACCTGGAGGCTCGGCCTTTGAAAGAGAGTTCAGACAGTTCATATGGAACCCTGGTTGGTTCCCATTAGAGAGTGCAGGCCCTTTCCAGCTCTCTGGCTTCCTTTCTCTCCATGGGATCTCCCTCTCCCCCACACTTCCATCATGATGGCCACCATGGTGATGTAACATAGTCCAGGGTGGCCTAGAAGGAGCAGGTGCCATGTCATTGAACTTTCAATCTCCAAACCATGAACCAAATAAATCTCTTTTCTTTTTATAAACCTAGCATTTAGGTATTTTGTTTTAGCAGTTGAAAATGAACTATAGAGCAGTGTGAGATCCCTCCCTGTAGTGAAGTGGGTACAACAGGATGAGAAGATGAAGATTGTCTCAGGGCCCCTCCTGAGCCACATACCCTGGCTTTGCTCACAAAAGAAGCTGCCCTCTGGTTTCTCAGCTGCTTACTAGGTGAACAGAGCAGATCTTTGTCTTCCATTTAGAGTCTGTCCTTACATGCAGATCTCCTGAGCAGGGTGTTCAAGGAGGAAAGATCCTGGCATGAGAAACCTCCTCCCATCCCTGTGCATGGAGTAATGCCAGTGAGGAAGGGCTGAGCCTGCATCTACATGACCCAGGCAAGTGCTCACCATCATCACTTCTACATGACACCCAGAAGCCAAGATCCCCCTCAAGGCCGAGATGTTCTCAGGTCAGTGGGCCTGTCTCACTGACCTCAGTTAGAACACCTTCCATCATCCCTTCTGACCTGAGAAAGACATAACAGAGGGCAATGGCCAGACCTCGGTTTTGAGGCCAGAACCCCCAGGTTTGCTTTCCAACCCTCTCTCTTCCTGATTCTCTTATCACATCTCCATGGCCTCAGCTGTCTCACCTGGGAACTGGGATCACTGTAACTACCTTGAAGCACTGAAGTAGGAGCAAGGAGATCACTCTGTGGGAACACCAAGCACTGTGCCTGGCATGGAGCATTAGCCCAGAGCCCAGGAGCTGGCGGGTGAAGGCAGCCTGGCATTGAATGGCACTCTCTCTGCCCATCTTGCTGTTCTGAGGATCCCAAAGTCATGCTGAATCAGACCAGCACCCCTGACCTTACATTATAAGCACAGGTAGAGGTGGGCACCTCCTCATTTCAGTTACTTAAGGCCCTCCTCATGACTGATGGTGGAGGCCCTTGGTGGAAGCTTACCCAGGGCATCCACCCTCTGGAGTAGCTAAGAAGCTGTGCCCACCAGGCAGAACTATGGTCTCATCCATAGCTGATCTCTCCAGGCCTTAGATACCATTTGACTTGACTCTTTATATCCACAATCTCTGTTGGGTCCAGGTCGTCCTTCATGTAATTTGGGTATGTCAAAAATCATGAACCTTTGAGTTTGAGCAGGCACCAAAGGCTGTCATTCTGGGTCCTACTATGGATGAATGGAGGCTTCAGGCAGACACGGGACCTCCTTGCCCTGCCTCTTCTCCACCTCTCCAAGGCCCCCTGCCAGGGGAACCCATGGATCACTCACACCCTGGCAGGGAGGGTGGACAGCAGCACTAAGAAACTGCATGACACTTACAGAGGCCTTGGCATGCTATCGTTTTCTGGTTCACGCTGCTGGACCCTGCCCGGTGCTGTTCCTGGAGTCATTTGTCAGAATGCTCACACCTAACATCACACCTGTCAGCCTGCTACCCTGCAGTACCATCTTCATGCAAAGCCAGAGCAAACAGCCTGCCTGGATGCACTGGAAAACAGTCTCCCAGGCCCCCCTGCTTCCTGCAGAAATAATCAATGATAATAGCAATGAGGGACATGGGGTTGGGAGATGCCAAGGAACCAAAAGGCATCTTCCAAGACCTGGATGAGGAGATGAGGCTGGACTGAGACACACCTGTGCCTGGTGACCTTGGGCAACAGCCACTCTCTCCCTGGGCCTTATCCCTTTTCTTTTGGGTAAAATGGAAATGGAATAAAAATTTTCCATTTGTAGGTTTTCTAGGGCTGCTGCAGTAATGTGCCAGCAGCTGGTGGATTAAAACAGCTGACATTGTTTTCCTCAAGGTTCGGAAGGACCAAGTCAGCAGGACCAGGCTCTCCCTGAGCCTCAGAGGAGAGGCTCTTCTTGATTCTTCCCACATGGAGTGGCCACTGGCCATCTTTGGTATTCCTTGGCTTCTAGATGCATCCTTCCAGTCTCTGCCTTGGTCTCCACATGACACCCTCCCTGTGTCTCTGTGTGCCCCCATCTCTCTGTCTTACCCAGATTACCTATCACATTGCAGTAGAGCAGACCCTTCTCCAATGTGGCCTTTTCTTGATGAAAGCTGCATAGACCCTTTCCCCAAATAAGGTCACGGGCCCAGTGCCAGGGGTCAGGATTTCACCATGTCTTGGGGTGCAGGCAGGGCTACTCACCCCACAACTGTTCTTATTGAATGCTATGCCACTCAATGGATTTAGGGGTTTGAGATGTCCCTGCTCACTCCTCCTCTCTTTCCTGGCTATGTAGTGACCAAACAGATTGTTTGCCCATAACAAGCATTTCTGGTTTTGGTTAAAACATTGAGAAATACAGGGGGCCCAAGATCGATCCTTGAAAGTTGAGACTGGGATGGGTGAGCCCACTGTTCCAGCATGCTGGCCATATAGCAGGTCTTGAAACCATAAGGAGGTTTGTTAGTTCACTGGTGTGTTACCAGTGCCTAGCACAGGGGAGTAGAGATGAGAGCACATAGTAGACACTCAATAAATATTTGTTGAATGAAATATAGAAAGTACCTGACACAACTGATGACCACCATAAGCTAGAGAAGCCTCAAAAAAGAATCTACCTGCATTAAAATACCTTTTGGAAAGGTTGAGAGCCTTTTTATGTTGTGTATTTTCAATGAAGAAATAGACAGGGGGGAGATCCAATATGGTGGACTAGATGGAGGTTGCATTCCTTGTAGCTCTGGAATGCCGGTTTCAAGCAGAGGATATCTGTTTCTCGGTGAGGCAGTTTTGCTGTTTATCAATACCCTGGTGTTTACCCATTTGTCTGCTGTGATGACCTGCAGTCTGCCAGCATATTGACACCTTTTTTGAGAGCAAATTACTCACTGTCAGGCGTCTATCATCCACCATTTGCCTGCCACTCACCTGTCCATTGCCTGCCTTACTCTTACCCATCACCCAACGCTCGAGGTTCACCTCCTGATCATCTGACAACAGTCAGCAAACTGATCACCAACCACCAGTGGAGCACCAGGTGCCTGTTGCTGCCTGGAAGTTCACTGTTACAGTACCTGCAGGTTTAATTACATGTGGCTGCCGCCATTTTGAGACAACAGCCAGGCCCCATAGGACCCCTGGCCAGAATGACTGAGCCCTGTCTCCAGGATCCCTTAGCCCAACCGATCACTCCCTGCCTCTGGGGCCCTCACATCGACTGACAGCTCCCTGCCACCAGGACCACCAGACCAAATGACTGCACCCTATCACCGGGACCCCAGACCAACTGATTGCACCAGCCTCCAGGATCCCACAACTACACCAAACACACCGGACCTCCAGGACCCCTGCCAGACCAACTGCATCCCATCTCCAGGACCTCCAGCTGACCACGTCCACCCGTGAACAGCAGCTCCCCATTTGCCAACACATTTCAAAGCCAGAGCAGCCATCTTGGATAATCCTGGAGCTCCAATCCATGCTCTGATCTTTGGGTGGGGCAAATCCCATCCTGTGACACCTGCTGGAGGCTTGAAGCTCATTGTCAAGTACCTCTCATGCATCAGGCTACTAAATACTGGGAGGTTTCATTAGTATATGACTGTTATACAGTAAATTTTCTTTTTTCTCCTTTCTAAAAAAAATTTGTTTTTATTTCTTTACTTTTCTTGCTCTCTTTTCCTTTTGTTTACCTGTTCCCTCAGAGTCTCTCTCTCCCTTTTTTGCATGCTAACATCCAATTTCTTTTGATTACACTCTCATCCTTTCTATTTTCTAGAACTTCTGCATATTCTTTTCTTATCCCATTAAAAGCCACATTCTTCATCTCTCTGCATCCTCTTTGTCCTCCATTAGAAACTGCAGACCTTATTGCAAACTGTTTGTTTTACTGAAGATAATATTTGAACACATTTTGTTTATTATGACAATTTTGTTATTGTCCACAAAGGGGCTATTTGGTCTAGGATTGCACAGTGTCTGATTTGGGCACTGCTAATATTGATCTCCCCTTAAAGAAAGGGTTTTGGAAACCTATAGGGCAACTATAATCCTATAGGGGGAAATCTGGTATACCCCAGATCTGCACTGATAGAGGGGAAGAAACATGAACAATATGAAAAAACAAGGGAAGAAAATGATCCAAACAAATCTAGACTCTATAGTAATAGAATCCAATAACAGTATGTTAGAAGAAATGTCAGAAAAGGACTTCAGATTATACATGATTAAGATGATTCATGAAGCAAAAAATGATATAAGAGAGCAAATGCAGGCAATGAATGATAATGCCAATAAGCTGAAAGAGCACCTGCAGGAAGCAAAAGATCATTTCAACAAAGAGATAGAGATTCTCAAAACAAACAAACAAACAAATCCTTGAAATGACGGAGACAATTAACAAAATAAAAAACTCAATGGAAAGCATCACCAAAAGACTAGACCACTTGGAAGACAGAACCTCAGACAATGAAGACAAAATATTTAATCTTGAAAAAGAAGTCACCCACAGAACATGGTAAGAAATCATGAACAGAATCTCCAGAAATTGTGGGATATCATGAAAAGACCAAATTTAAGAATTATTGGGATTGAGGAAGGCACACAGATACAAACCAAAGGAATGAACAACCTATTCAATGAAATAATATCAGAAAATTTCCCAAACCTGAAGAATGAAATGGAAAATCAAGTACAAGAGGCTTACAGAACATCAAATGCACAGAATCACAACAGATCCACACCAAGGCACATTATAATGAAAATGCCTAACATTCAACATAAAGATAGGATTTTGAAGGCCGTGAGAGAAAAGCATCAGATTACATATAGGGGGAGACCAATACGGAATGCAGCCGACTTCTCAACCCAGACTCTAAAAGCTAGAAGAGCCTGGAACAGCATATTTCAAGCTCTGAAAGAACATGGTTGCCAACCAAGAATCCTATACCCAGCAAAACTAATCTTCAGATTTGAAGATGAAATAAAATCCTTCCATGATAAACAAAAGTTAAAAGAATTTACAAATAGAAAGCCTGCACTACAGAATGTTCTCAACAAAATATTCCATGAGGAGGAAATAAAAAACAACAACATAGGTCCGCAAAGGGAGGAACTACCTCAGAGAAATACCACTCAAAGGAGAAACCAAGCCAATTTAAAAACCAAAAATAAGCCAAATAACTGGGAATACAAATGATATCTCAATAATAACCCTGAATGTTAATGGCCTAAACTCATCAATCAAAAGACATAGACTGGCAGAATGGATTAAAAAGAATGGCCCAACAATATGCTGTCTGCAAGAGACTCATCTCATAGAAAAAGACATCCACAGACAAAAAGGTGAAAGGATAGGAAAAAACCTCCCATGCACATGGACTCAGTAAAAAAGCGGGGGTTTCCATCATTATTTCAGATAAAGTGGACATCCAGCCAAAGTTAGTCAGAAGGGATAAAGAAGGACATTTCATACTGCTTAAGGGAACCATAAATCAGGAAGACATAACGATAGTAAATATTTATGCCCCAAACAATGGTGCATTCCTGTACATCAAACAAATCCTCAATTTCAAGAATCACATAGATCACAACACAATAATTTTGGGCGACTTTAACACACCACTGTCACCACTAGATAGATGTTCCAAACAAAAACCAAACAAAGAAACCATAGAACTCAATAATACAATCAAAAACCTAGACTTAATAGACATATATAGAATATTCCATCCATCAACAAGTGGATACACTTTCTTCTCAGCAGCACATGGAACCTTCCCAAAAATAGACCCTGTGTTATGCCACAAAGCAGCCCTTAGGAAATGCAAAAAAATAGAGATACTCCCTTGTGTTCTATCAGATCATAATGGACTGAGAGTAGAAATCAATGACAAAATAAAAAAGGGAAATTACTCCAACACTTGGAGACTAAATAATATGCTATTGAATGAAACATAGATAACAAAAAACATCAGGGAGGAGATCAAAAAATTCTCAGAGGTCAATAAGAAAGATGATACAACATATCAAAATCTCTGGAACACTATGAAAGCAGTACTAAGAGGAAAATTCATTGCATGGAGCGCATTCCAGAAAAGAATGAAAAGCGAACAACTAAATGAACTAACATTATAGCTCAAAGCCCAGGAAGAAGAAGAACAGAATAATAGTAAAAGTAGTAGAAGACAGGAAATAATTAAAATCAGAGCTGAAATCAATGAAATTGAAACAAAAGAAACTATTCAAAAAATTGACAAACAAAAAGTTGATTCTTTCAGAAAGTAAACAAAATAGACAAACCCTTAGACACACTAACAAAAAGAAGGAGAGAGAAGACTCAAATTACTAAAATACATGATGCAAAAGAAAATATCACACCACTGAGATACAGAACATAATGAGAAGCTACTTCAAAAATCTGTATTCCAACAAAATAGAAACTACCGAAGACATTGACAAATTTCTAGAGACATATGCTCCTCCCAAACTGAACCAGGAGGATATACACAATTTAAACAGATCAATATCAAGCAATGAAATAGAAGAAACCATTAAAAATCTACAATCCAAGAAAAGCCTAGGACCAGATGGATTCTCAACCGAGTTCTACAAGACCTTCAAAGAAGAACACATTCCAATACTTCTCAAAGTATTCCAGGAAATTGAAAAGGAGGGTACCCTACTGAACTCAATCTATGAAGGTAATATCACCCTCATACCCAAACCAGGAAAAGGCACATCAAGGAAAGAAAATTTTAGACCAATATCATTGATGAATATAGATGCAAAGATCCTTAACAAAATATTGGTAAACCGTATTCAAAAACGTATTAAGAAAATTGTGCACCACGATCAAGTGGGTTCATTCCTGGAATGCAAGGAAGGTTCAACATTCGTAAATCAATAAACCTAATCCATCATGTCAATAGACTTAAGGATAAAAATTATATGGTTATTTCAATTGACGCAGAAAGAGCGTTTGACAAAATACAGCACCCCTTCATGCTCAAAAACACTAGAAAAAATAGGTATAGGAGGAACATACCTGTACATTGTAAAGGCTATTTATGATAAGCCCATGGCCAACATCATTCTTAATGGAGAAAAACTGAAACCATTTCCTTTAAAAATGGGAACAAGACAGGGATGTCCTCTTTCACCACTTCTATTCAACATTGTCCTCGAAACTCTAGCCAGAGCAATTAGGCAAATTACCGAAATTAAAGGGATATGAATAGGAAAAGAGGAACTTAAGCTGTCTCTATTTGCGGATGACATGATTCTATATTTAGAGGATCCAAATTTCTGGATCCTCCAGAAAACGTCTGGACCTCATCAGTGAATTCAGCAAAATAGCAGGCTATAAAATCAACACACATAAATTGTCGCGTCCCTCGCCCGCAAGAAAGCACGACACAGGAAACTTCCTTCAGCAGTTTAATCAGGACCTTATTATTAGATAACCATGGTTTCTCTTTTCTCTCTCTCTCTTTTCTCTCTCTCTCTACTAGGAAGTCACGGTCATATTTATATGAATTATAAGCCAATCAGGTTACAGAATATGCGGGGAGAGCAAGATTACAATATAATACAATCAGAGCAACTAAAGGGCGTGTGCAAGCACGAGTCACTTTTGTCCAATCAAAGCAGTTCCTTTTGGCCCTGGCTCAATGCCGGGGCCACTTTATCAGCTGCTGGCTTAGTGCTGGGGCCAGTTCTTTCGGCAGCGTCAGCCATATGTTGCAAACCAGGTTGCCCCGGCTTCGTGCCAGTCCTTGATGTTGCAGTCTATGTTGCCCCGGCTCAATGCCAGGGTATAGTTCATGCTTGATGTTGCAGACTAGGTTGCCCCGGCTTAGTGCCAGGGTACAGTCTTTTCAGCCTTCAGGCCGGAGTGGGGTCCGCGGCCCCCGACAGCTCCCCCTTTCTTTTAATATAATAGAAAGCATACTTTAGCAATAACTGATCTACTCCTGTCACTTGGCCCATGCTCATAGGTGCTTTTACGTATGACAGTTGGCATAACCAAATATGGGCTTGTTTATTAAAAAAGTGCTTCAGACCCTAGCGGAAACCAGCGCCATCTTGTCATGGCGGCGTGGCAGCTTGCCACAGCACTCCCCCTTTATTATATTAAAAACACAGGTGAAGGTAGAGGCCCTATCCTACTGTGCAAAAGTGGCAGATAGTGAACGCCAGTCCCAAAGTGGCGCCTTCTCTAGGCCTGACATCACCCAAGCCGATGCCTTTTTTCGTAGGGTGGGACGTGGACATCAAACCCACATGCAATAGAGCATGCCTTCCTTGAGGTTTAAAAATAAAACTCTCAAGTGCAGTGCTTTTCCTCGCATCCTGCGTCTATGAAGTCATAGCGGTATGGAAAACCATACTTGGGGGAGCTTATCCAGCTTGTGCAACCGCAAGGGCCTGAAATAGGAAAATCGCCCTACTTGCCAATGCCGTACAATACAGGGGCACCATAATGAACACAAGATACACAGTAACAGTTCATCTTCTCCAATATCATTGTTACAGTTCAAGATTAAGGGTGAAAGTTACAAGGCAATTAAAGCTTTAGTTACTGCAAGGAATCTGTAGTATGTAAATACACAGTCCCCAAAGAAAAGTATAAAGTAATAATAGCAGTACCTTGCAGACAC